>JABYQS010000470.1:0-21439 GCA_022592435.1 Cerioporus squamosus
ACCGATACATACCGTACACCGCTCTCTGCGAGTGTGGATAATATACGGCATTCGGACAGCTCAGCGACAAATTCAGGCTTCGAGCAGAGCATTTGCCCGGGCGTGAACGGGCTTAGCAGCATGAAGAAGGGGATGGGACGGACCTGCATGCGTCACGTAGGACGAGGGACATCCACGTTGATGAGCGAAACTGCGTCGTGTGGACTGACATGTGATCAGTTGAGCTGCATATATGTGAGCATATGCGTGCAGAGACTAGAGACTCAGAGGTACATAGGTGTTCGAAGCAGACTGTGTCCACGATATGTACTTATACCAGGAGGAGGAGGAGGGGTACTACTAGTGTATGGCCCATCGGCGAAAGATGGCAAACGACGACTCCGAGTGTTGGCCCCTCGGCGTCTTTCTGTGTCATCAATCCTGGGCGTCTCTCCTCCTCTTAACTTCAACCACCAACAGGCCTCACCAACCTGTCTTGAAACGGTACATGTTCCGCTTGCGACTATGTCATGAATCGCACTCACAGGCAGAGCTTCTCATTTATACAGGTTCTGCGTCCATATTTGAGAGTCATGCGACGCGACCTGGCGTTTGCATGGCGTCTATTGCGCTCTCGGTCAGGTTGGATGCATCGCGCTGAGCTCCAACTGTGCGTCGACGACCATGCAGGAACACGGACAGGAATGCTTCCTTACATGAGGAACGGACTACCCTCAACCTCCTGTCTAGCGCGCACCCTCGTCTCTCTAGGTATAGCAGCAGGCGACACTCCTCCGGATACCCCAAGCATAGCTCGAGCTCCCCAGGCACCGAGTCCCTCTACCCCTATTCGCACGTTAAACCCAATGGAACTCTCGCCAGACGATTACATTATATCCGTACCGACGCGGATACGCCCCAGTATCAGATTCAATGTCGGGTGTTCTCATGATGGTCGCCCTCGAGTCACCCTCCTGCACACGCCCCCACAGCCAGATGCAGGCCGTCTGCCAACCAATCTTAGCGGCTTTTTCTACTACCACCAGCCTCCTCGTGCTCCACTCCTTGTAGGGGAGCTCCGGTTCCGTCTCACTGCCACACACGACCCTGCCAGCTTTCCTTCTGGAGTCGACCTCACGACCAGACGCGGTGTTCCGTGGTACATCCCCCTTCCGGTCATTGCTTTCCACAAAAAGTATGCACCCATCCGACATCTTCTCACCACCGTCGATGCGACTGTTCCTCAGCGAACGATGGACCGAGCACGGGAACACCGTCAGTTATTCCGGACTGGCGACGTCTCGGGCACGCGATACCTGCATACGTTCGGCCAACCGTTTGGCCTTCATCTGGATTCCACAGAACTTTCGTTCGTATTTGCTGGCAAGGGACATATCGCACACACTCGCATTCAAAACATGTTGAGCTTTAGCACTAGATTCATCGGAGCCACCCCCGGCGGCCTAGGGCGGCATGCCCAGCAGCATCAACCCTTCCCAGGTCAGCCCGCAGCCCGCTCGCCGTCCGTCGAACACTGCTAGGCCACCGAGAAAGCTGACATACTATGTTTGATAGGTACAGTCCTGTGCTGCTTCGAGCCGTCCGCACTCCCAGAGCATTCGGGGAAGCGTGTTGCGGTTGTGCGCGTACTGCGTTCCCTCGAGTGGGATCCCGTTCGACCCAATCCATCGTACAGTGGACCTGCGATTCCACCCGAACTCTACCCTCGAGAAGGCCAGCTCCTGATGACGCTGCGTCATCGTAAGGTGCGGGCATGGGCCGGCGATGTGGACAAGCAAGTATCGAGGAGGGAGAAGAACTTGGTGGGACCACTATAGCTGTACTCTTCGACAACGCGCTTGAATACGGATGGTCCCCCGTATCGACTACCGGCCATCATCCTACCGCATGATACGAACCCCTTGCAGCCCACAGCTCTACCCCGAACGACCCCCGACGACGCACTCTGCTACGATTATGCGCTCTATTCTACACCACGGCTCGGGATCTCGAGACTCCCCATATCCGAAATCAGACAGCTCGCGCGGCTGTTTCCGGTTCGACGAGTGACTGCGCCGTCATCCCGCCTGATACGTGAAGCTCGTTCGCGCATCCGGCAGACACCGCGAGCACATCGTCTTTCAGTGCCGATGGACACGCAGCCCGGAGCTGTGTGCGGTTGGAGACTTCGACTGGCCATCGATCCTAAGTGGGGACTCCACGGAGGATGGCAACGCCGACTCGAAGCAAGTAGATCCGCAACCGGAGCCGCTCTTCAGAGTGGCAAACGTGCGCGTCGATGTCCCAGAGCTGATGGTTTCGCTCATAACGAGCACTCGCTGTTCGACCTGCTGCTCGTGCAGTAGCTCGCGGGCATGACAGCGGGTTCTGCGGCGGGCTGGGGCCTTAGCAGTTCTCGGAGGTCGGTTGGCGGTCGAGGGCTTCAGCGGCGAAGGTCAAAGAGAAGACGGCGGTGCAGACGAGCGCGGCAGATTGGTGGATGAATTGCTCTCCTCGAGTAGGTCGGGATGTTGAACCCTTGTGCGCCCTTGTGCGCCGATGATGACGCTAACAAGCCGGAACCGCTCCAGCTCGTCGAGAGTTATACGTGTGCAACTGTGCGGGGTGTCGTGAACTCTGCCGTCACCCAGGCTTCCCCGTCCATGACCCGGTCGGGAAATGGTTGCAACTGCGAGGGAGAGCGCTGAGGGAGAGCGGGCGGCGGGTGGCCATGTGAGGATGGAGGCGGAGCGATTGGCGAGACGAGGCGAGGGAGACATCCGAGAGGAGGCGGAGGGGGTAGAGGAGCGCTGCGTTTGATTATGGGTAGGCCCCTCCATGACTTCGACATCTTCCTGTTGCGATGAGCTGACTCCCGTACAGAACAGATAGAAGTCTTGCAGAGGACTCGTGCAGACTCGGGCCCGCAGTGCGCCCCCAAGGTCTCTAGCAGTTGTGGTTAGTCCACGCAGACTTCGCGCTTAAGACATACTTCACCGATATACGCAACGCTTTCCGCAACTGCGGCGCAGATGTCGAGATTCGAGAAGTTGCGGGCTTCGCACGCTGTGATGGGAACGCTGCAGGGCAATGTCTGGAACTGTTATGAACGCCCTGCCGGCCATTTCGTGAGAGAACGCCGCTGGAATACGAGGGAGGCGCCTGTACGAGTATCCCACGAGGCCGCAACACATATCGATGCCCGACTCCTCGACTCTTGTCTCTACCTTCCTTGCCTCGAACCCGCTGACGGTGGGTCTTACTCAGTCGAGATGTTGGCGAAGAGCTGACTTTGCTATGTGGCTTTCAGGTATCGTATCGCACGTCATGCGTCTCATGAACACAGAGACCGGCCAGTTCGTCGAGATCAACAACCCGGCCCAACATATCTACGCCATCCTCTCGCACACTTGGGATCCGGAAGGCGAACAGTCCTTTATAGAGATCACAGAGATTCAGCGCTTTATGGGGATGCCAATCCTTCCGGAGTCCGCGCTTGACGAGAAGTTCTTCAACGCCAGTGTCATTCCTACATCCAGACCCACCTCCGCATCTCTACCCGACGCTCGGAACACCATCCCAACAGAGCTTAGTCTGACGGCTCCTGCGGTAGACGAGGGTCAAGCGTCGAAGATGCCGGGAAACCCCTCCATCAAGAAGGAACGCAGCCGCGTTGCCCGCTGGGCAAAGAGGTTGCGGCGCTCTCTTGCTCTCGCTATGAAGGCACTTCTCCCCCGTGCTAGTCCCTCGCTCAGTTCAACACCGTCACCGTTGGACACGTCCGGTCCCACCGCACCGACGCTCACTCCTTCCACTTCCCCTAGCGCTGCGGACATCGATCCCTCCTCGCAGGAGCCGAGGCCATCCATCCTGGACCATCCCAGCGTATCCCTGAAGATCAAGAACGCGTGCCGTGTCGCCCGTGCGTACGGCTATAGCCTCCTGTGGATTGATTCGTGTTGTATCGCGAAGGAGAGCAGCGCGGAGCTCTCCGAGGCGATCAACTCGATGTTCCGCTGGTACAGTTGTGCATCCGTATGTTTCGCATTCATCCCCGACCTCCCCAACGGCCTCATAGACATCGAACACCACGACGAACGAGTGTTATTTTCTATCATGCACAATCTTCGTTGTGAATGCAGGTGGTTTCACCGGGGTTGGACCTTGCAAGAGTTGGTCGCCCCGCGGGAGGTTGTCTTCTTGAATAAGCATTGGCAGTTCAGTGGAACAAAAGCGACGCTGGCGGACACACTCGCTGCAGTGACGGGTATTGAAGCCCAAGTCCTCATGCACCAGAAACGCTTGGATCAAGTGAGCGTCGCCGATCGCATGCGCTGGGCGTCGCGCCGGAGCACTGCGAGGGTGGAGGATCGGGCGTACTCCTTGTTCGGGATCTTCAGCATCAGCTTGCTGATCATCTATGGCGAGGGAAACCGCGCCTTTCTCCGACTGCAGAAAGAGATATTACAGGCCATACCTGATCAGAGCCTGTTTCTCTGGTACCCCCAGTCTCTTTGGACGTCTCGCGGTACATTTGTCTTCCCAGAACAATCCCATGGACTGGCCATGCAGTTTACCCACAAGCAACACTTGGAGGGGCTTCTGGCGGACGATCCGGAGAAATTCGCTGGACATCTTTCCCAGCAGTTCCTCCCCATACCTCCGCAAGAACTGGCTCGTCGCTTACGGAGGGAAGTAGATGACCCTTCGTACACGATCACTCCCTATGGCGTTCATACCCATCTCCCTCTCATTCCGATCTCGAATATCATATCTGACGCTAATTTGTATGGCCAACTCCAACTCGAAGAGGTGTATATGGTCGTATTAGCATGCGAGCTGAGCACCGTGCCAGGTTCTCTCGTAGCCATGCTTTGCACAACGCAGCCCGAGTCGGACCATAGCGAGGGTTCTCCACGCAAGTCTCTTCGCAAGTTGCACATAACCATCCTGGGTCACGGCACGCAGGGACATGTATCCGGATATCACGTCGTGCTACCACCGGAGCTCCTCGAGCGGTTGTCCGGTGGACCCCAGTTGTTACGCACAAGTCCAGTCTCCATACCCCTCACCAGCGGGCTAGGCCAGGGAGCTCCGCATCCGATTCTTCAACCAGTTGTAGCTGGTTCATGTATCCCGAGCGACAATTACGGGTTTCAACTGCAGCACAGACAGGTACTGGAAAACTTGGGATATACAGTTGTAACTAATGGCTTCCGAGCTCCCTCCCCCTCCTCCCTTTCTACTCGCACGACGACACCCTCGCCTCCAAATCGCTCCACGCTTGGATCATGTTTCGTGCAACTATCGAAGGACGCATTTTCCGTACAAGTCAGGCTTGACTTTTTTTCAAGTTGAACGACTGCAAGAAGCCGAACGACTCCAAGTCGGGAGCCGCATTGCCCTCAAGGTGGATGTTGGGACAAACCTGATTGACAACTCGGCCGAGTCATTGTCGCCATCGAAACCAGAGATCTATGATTCCTACATTGTCATGGAAGGCTCCTTCCCTTTGCGCCCCAGGAAGAGGAACATGATGCGAGACATCTCTGTGCCCTTCCGGGGTACTTCAGGACCTACCGTCACCCTACGCGTCCAAGTCTCCTATCACTCCCAGCTCCATATATGGCTCCTGTATGTGGACATCCTTGGGGTCGGAGCTGCACGACGTAGCTTGAGCACGCCCACTGATGATACTTAGGCCCGATGAATCCCGCGTTGTGCCCCGTGATGTACGTACACTACTACGTAGCACGTATGGCTCCTGCCGGCGGTTGCGCGACAGACAGATCGTCCTGACCCGACTCGCAGTTGAACGCACAATTGGAGCCGCGTGCGCGCGATATGGGAAAGGATGCGCGACGCCTTGCAATGGTCCGACCCGGCTTCGATTCTCTGGACTGATTGGGTTGGAACGATCCGTCCTCGAGACACAGGCTAAGATACGCTGTAGCCGTCGTGGCGGCTTGGCCGTACAGAAGCTGGCCCGAGTATACGACGGCATGGTGCACCGCACGCGACATGTAGCAGATGACGAGGATTAGGCAGCTCAGGGCCGACTGACTATGAATCAGGACCGGTAACGACGTACTGTGTCGCCCGAGACGACGCAGGACTCGGAGACCGTCCGATGAATTTGTCGCGATGAGCCGAGGTCGTCCTGGTCAGGCGACATGATGAGCAGGAGTGACGAGGGGAGAGATATCGTTGCGTGCCAGTGACGACCCGGATGTAAGTAGTCAGGCGAGGACAAATTCGATGCAGCGCGAGGACGACTTCGACGCCACGCGAGAAGCGGCTTTTGGACGGGGCGAGGAGCCTTGGGAAATCGACAGTCGCCAGTACGAAGCAGCCGACCGTCAAGGCATCCTGAGGTCACATTCTGTCGGTATTGGTGGGGAGCGGGAGCGACACGACGAGTCGGCAACGCCTTGCGGTTGCAACCTCGGGGCCATGACATGGATGTTCGGGACCGGGGGGTGGCTGAGGTCTGGAATGGAGCACTTAGTGCACGAACAAAGACATCTGCGGCGTGACACAGCTGACGCGAGGAGTCTTCGATCTTTCGAACTTGAAGCAAGTCCGGACGCGACAGGACTGCGTCCGCAACGACTGCCATTGGCCGGTTCGTGCGAGGACATACGACCTGGGCTTTGGCGGCATGTACTCGTATATGCGACCTGCTTTGATATTCAGAAGTAGAAATGAGGCATGTGCGGCAAGACTTGCGCCTGATGCACGACCGCCCGACGCACGTCTGCACGAATGGAGGCGAAGTGCGTCAGGCTAAGATCAGAAGGAGGCGCAACAGCTCGTCAGTGCAAGGGGGCTCTCGTACGCGCAAATTACAAAGTAAGTGCTTACCGGCCCACATGCAATGTCTCCCGTCACCGGTCACCGGTCACCGGTCACCCGTGCCCCGGTCGCAGGGCGCCCGTCCGTGCAGCTTGAAGCGATATCCGAGTTGGAGGAACGATAGTCCGTACGTGCGTCAGCTTCCGTACTCGTACTGAGTATGTTCACGGTTCAGCGAGCCGGGAGAAGAGCGTTGGCGATGCCGACCAGGCTCATCGATGCCGACCGTGACGGTGGAAGCGAGTGCCCGCTCGTGCCGTCTCCGCCTCAACGTTCACGTACGACCACGATCATGGAGATGGAGGAGGACTTGAACTGGTGGTACATAGCGTCCGCGGGAGTGATGTCTGCGATACTAGTGCGCGGCCATCCCGAGGCGCGATGGTGTCCTGCGGAAGAGTCTGTAGGTCAGAATGCGAACGCAGAGCGGGCAGATGGACGACTCGCGACGTCCCCAATGACGTGGACTGCTTAGTTCGAGGGTTATGCAGCTCAGGCGAGTGCCAGTGCGGAGACTCGGACGGACGTATATAAGCTGAGCTAGACTCACAAATCACCAATGGGCAGTGAGATCAGACCGCGCATCGATGCGCAGTGGTGTTGCGAGCGACGCGACGGGGTGTGAGGCTGCGCCAGCGCGCGAGTTTGGAGCTGGGACGATGGTAGCGCCGGTTGACTTCGACCATGACCGTGACCGTGAGGGTGAGAGTCTGCTCGTGCGGTCACTGCTTCACTCATTTTTGCGACCACGTATGGAGATGGGAGAGCACCGGTACACGGCGTCCGCGGGCGTGGTACAATCTGTAGTACGTCCCAAGGCGCCAGGGTATGATATGCCTGCGGAGGAGTCTGTCATTTGTCAGGACGCGAACGCAGAGCGACAGATCGACGACTTCTGAGACGCACCAGACTTCGATCGGGAGTCATGCGGCGGCTCAGATGGACGTGTGCATGCTCAGTTAGACTCAGTTAGAGTCTGGAGCCACAAGCAGGAATGGACAGCAGATCACTGCCAGTCGACGCTGCGGGCTTGAGGCTGCGCGAGCGCACGAGTTAAGAGCTGAGACGATGATTGTTTGAACGCTGAGAGCTCTCGAGCCTGCCCATGTATGCTTACATGTGCGTTGACGGCACGACTGCTCGATGCGCACACGTCTGCACGAATGTAGGCGGAGTGCGCGAGGGCGAAAGGAGGCGCGAGGGCTTGCGGCTTGGAGGAGGGCTTACTTACTGAGGCAAAGCGTGTCTTCCACACGTGATCGTGTCTCCACGCGGGCTGGGACGCGTCCCACGGCGGCCGTGCGGAGCTCCGTCGAGGATCGATAGGGAGCACGCATGTTCTTCGGGCGCAGGACGAGATTCTTATCGAGGAGAGGATCAGCGCGTTCGGGGGTGAGTAAGCTGATGTTGCGTGTTTCTGACGGAGACGAGTACAGGATACAACTGCGAGCGATAATCATACACGATCGATTTGTGAATCGCGTTCCTGCGTTGGGTTTGGGGTTTACTGGGGCTTGAAGGAGCCGGGGAGGACTTCGATCCAGTACCTGTGCGTGCGCGTCAGCTCTGAACACCCGCCGGAAAGACATGCGGGTGGGGGGACGCACCCATCGGGGTCGAGGATGAAGGCGATGTGCTTCATCTTTCCGTCGGTGAGCTTCTTCTGGAACTTGACGCCGAGGCTCTCGAAGCGGGCGCAGGCGGCGTCGACGTCGTCGACGGTGATGGCGATGTGGCCGAAGCCGCGGCCGGGGTCGGAGTTCCCGTTGGCGTAGCCGGCGAAGGCGGGGTCGGACTCGGTGCCGTGGTTGTGGGTGAGCTCGAGGATGCCCTCGCGCTGGAAGCGGTTCTCGGGGGTGGTGGGGGAGCCGTGGTCGAAGGCGAGGAAGTAGAGGGTGAAGGTTTCGAACTTGTTCTCGGCGACGAGGTCCATGCCGAGGATCTGCGGGGGTGTGAGGGGGCGCGGGAGAGGAGGGGGGGCGGACACGGACCTCTGTGTAGAACTTGAGGGACGCCTGGGGGTCCTTGACACGAATCATCGTGTGGTTGAACTGCGCGGCGGTGAGTGCGGGCAAGCGAGGACGAGAGGATGCACACCTTGAAGCTCGCGGTCTCGGCGGTGCGCGGCATGGCGGGCGGGTGGAAGCTGGCAAACGAGCGTGCGCGGGGAGGACGCAGGAGAGATCTGACCGATGCGAGCATGGCAGGCGACAGCATCGATCACGCAACGCGACCGACACGGAACGCGTGACGCAAACACGGACAAACAGCGCGCTCGCGGGCTGTTGAGGGCACCACGTGCCTGCGCGACTGTGGGCTGCTCTTATCGGGTTCTGTCTCTGTCCAGTGCGCGCGATGATCCCGACGTGCTCCTCGCCGACGCCGCCTGCGCGCCCCTCGTCCGTCGCAAATCTGCCGTTCAAGTACCGCCGCAAGAGCTTCTCTGAGGACAACCCTGACTACTACCTCGTCCCGCCCTCCCCGTCTCTCTCCCCCTCTCGCTCCTTCTCCATGTCCTCCTCCCCTCCCTCCTCGCCCACTGCCCTCGCCACCTCGCCCGCCCGCCCGTCGCATCTGGACACCGCCGCGATCCACCCGCCGTCCAGTCCCACCCGCCCGTCCGCCTTCCACGGCTACGGCTATGCATACAGCTACTCTCGCGCTCATCACCATGATCTCATCTCAGCTGAACATCGCTACAAGCTCCCCACCGCTCGCCCCTCGCCATCGCGCGAGCGAGCCACATCCCACCGTACGTCCTCTTTCCTGCGCTTGCGTGAATTGTCTCCGCCTCCGACTGGCTCGCTCCCGGTCTGCAGGCCTCTCTCTCCGTCCAAACTTATCCCATCTCGCCCGCCTCATGTCTCCTCTATCCGGATGATCGGATCGGATCAGCCCATGACCGTGCCCCGCGCCGAGTTTACAGTACAGAGTCCTCCGTTTCCCGCGTCACAGCAGAGTTCATCGCGGACGCCCACCACAGACGCCCCGTCTTGTGCGGCCGTCGACGTTGATCCACACTCGCGGCATCTGTTCCAGCTCGCACTCCGCCATGTCTCGGCGGCTCTGTCCGCCGTTATAACCCCCTTGATGCCCTGTGTCCGATTCCCTTTCCTCTCCCCTATCCGCCTGGCGTACACAGTACTGACCCCGCGCATGTTCCTCTCCCTCCATCCAGATGACGACGAAGACGACGACATCGAGGACTACGCGTTCGGCTTCGACCTCGACGATCTCCTCGCTGGGTCGTCCCCCTCCCGCCGGATCTCCTTCAACACCTCGGACGAGCGCGACAAGCCCTTCGTCCGTGCCCCGCCCAGGCCTCGCGCGCACGCCCACGTCTCTCCAAGGGGCCCATCCACGTCCGAGTCGTCCGGATCCTCGCCCAGTCCTGAGCCAGCACCAGCGGCCACCGGCCCCGGCACGGCAGATCTTCGCGCTCCAGACGTCCAGAGCGAGCGCACCCGTGCCTCGGCGCCACAGCTGCCCCCGCCGCCAGCCACTCGGACTCCGATCTGCGCACGGAGGGGAGGACGGACGCGCTCGCCCTTCGCGCCTCGTGCAGCGGCAGACGCGGACGTGGACGACGCGCTGCCCCCGTCCTCGCCCATCGCGTCGTCCCCCCTTAGCTCGCCGTCCCGTCCGTCCCCGGCGCGCGAGTCGCGCCCGCCCTCGTCGCCCATCCCGATCCCGATCCCGCTCGCCGTCCCGCACACCCCGACCGCCCTCCGCGAGGACGCGGAGATGGACTTGGATGTAACGGATTCGGAGGAGGTGTTCGCGTCGCCGCCGTCGCCGACGCTGGACGCGCTGCGGATCACGTCGAGGGTCGCTCTGCGCGCGTTGCTGGACCGTGCGCGTGGGAGTGATCGTGATCGTGATCTTGTCCTCCCGAGTGTCTCTGGTGGTCCCGCTGCATTGGAAACTGGCCCTGTCCGGGCTGGGGAGGACGGACTCGTGGTGGAAGAGGAGGAGGAGGACCGTGTGTGTGTGGAGGTGGAAATGCAGGTTGCGGAGGTTGAGGACAGGATCGACGTGGATGGGGATGTCACGCCTTTGGTGCTCGGCGAGGCTGATTGTGAGTGTGAGCAGCCCGCTGAGATGGCGGAGGTGGTGATCACGGAGCGAGTGGCGGAGTTCGAGGTGCGTCGCGCGTTGGTCATCGGTTGTGCGCGGTGCTCATGCGGTCGATGTAGATATCTGAACCTGCTCCCGTTCCCGTTCTTATGCCCATGCCCGATGTGGTTGATGCTCCGATTTCTCGCGCTCCGTCTGTAGTGCCCGTCGAGAGGGAGATGGAGATGACGGAGGTGTCGGTGGTCACGGAGGAGGTTGAACTCGCGGATGTCGATATTCGGGTGAGTCGCGCATGGTGTGTGTTGTGCTCGGTGCTCATGCTGACATGTTTGATGTAGATGCAGATCCCCGAGCTTGCTGCTGCTTCTGGTTCTGTCTCTCGCGCGCATACGCCGTCCGTACTGGCGTCATGCGTGCATACGCCTTCGGTGCCCATCTCCCGTGCGCACACGCCCGCCGCACCTGTCTCTCGCGCGCATACACCTGCCGCGCCGATCTCCCGCTCGCGTACACCCGCCGTGCCTGTCTCCCGCGCGTGTACACCCCCCTTCATGCCGATGGAGGACGCACCGTCGTCTCCGCTGTCCCCGGCACCGTCTTCGATCGGCGATGCGGACGTCG
Source organism: Cerioporus squamosus (assembly GCA_022592435.1). NCBI lineage: Eukaryota > Fungi > Basidiomycota > Agaricomycetes > Polyporales > Polyporaceae > Cerioporus > Cerioporus squamosus. Next base: position 11,533 of record JABYQS010000470.1, read on the forward strand.
AGCTCGACGACGACGAGGACGTGCTTCCTCGTACCCCAATGGCCGGACCGAGCCGTGCGGTCTCGCCTGTGCGCGAGGAGCCGGTTCGCATGCCCCCGCGCAAGAAGGCCCGCCTGGACGATGAGAGCACGCGCTCCAAGCTTGCGAAGCCGAAGAAGGCGAAGCGGTCTCGCACGCCGACGTTTACGGATAGCGAGAGCGAGAGCGAGGCGGACGCGCCGCGTCTCGCTCCGGTGAAGACCAGAACCACGAAAAAGACGCAGCCTGTGCCTAGCGCCCCCACCACCGCGACGACGGTGAAAACGAAAACGAGGATGAGGACGAGGACGAAAACGCAAACGCAAACGCAAACGAAGGTGAAGAAGCGTCCGCGGACCGTGTTCTCGGACGAGGAGAGCGGCTCGGACGCTCCTGCCCCGTCTTCGTCGCGCGCTGCACCCGCGCCTGCAGCTCCGGTCCCTCCCCCCGCGACGATGGCGACGACGAAGCGCAAGGAGAGGGCACGGCGCGAGAAGGAGAAGGAGAAGGAGAAGAAGGCGCGCGCGAGGGAGAGGGAGCCCGAGTCTGACCGGGATGTGGAGAACACGCCTGTGAAGCCTTCTGCGAGTGGGAAGGCGAAGGCGCCTGCAAGACCGAGGGCGAAGATGGGGCCGTCTGCGCCGAAGAGCGCGACGAATATCGCGCGGCCTGGGTTGGCTTTGCCCGCGTCCTTGTCCTCGCCTGTGCCTGTGCCTGCGCATGCTACGCCTGAGCTCGAGCGGCACGAGAAGCTTACAGGTACGGGCAAGCGTCCCCGCGAACACGAACACGAGCGCGACGAACCAGCCGCTGCGGCGGCACCCGTGAGAGGGAGACCGGACGCGGACGCGTTCGAGCTGCCGCTGCCCGCTGCGGAGCTGGAGGGGATGCTGATCGAGACGCTGGCGACGGCGCGCGCGTCGTCGTTGGCGACGTCGGCGCTGTATGGTGCGGTGATGGCTGCAAGGCCTGCGTTGAGGGAGATGGGGCTGCCGGTGAGGAGGGGGACGGCGGCCGCGGACGAGGAGGAGGGCGAGAAGGGCGAGAGAGAGAAGAAGGGACGGGCCGCGGGACGCGGGGCGGACGCTGCGAGTCGGCGGGCGTGGGTGCCTGCGATTGAGGGTGTGCTGGAGGCGGGGTGGGCAAGGTGTGGGGTGTTTGGGAAGGTTGTGAACCAGGGTACTGTGAGTCGTCTTCCGCCTTTTCTCGTTGGTCGCATGTTTGCTTTCCTGTCTTTGGTGATTCCTGTCCTTCTCGTCTCTTCTATGCTTTCCTTTCTGTTTTCTGTGGACGAATGCTGACCACTTCACCCACACCCTGTAGGATGCGACGGACCACGAGCTGGCGCTGGAGGCGCGGTGGTTCTACGACCCGGACCGGGACGACGACGGGGAGCGGGCGGGCGTGATCAGGAGCATGATGCGCCGGCCGGGGAAGCGGAGCGAGACGAAGAAGGCGAAGCATTACTACTGGCGGCCGCTGCCCAAGATCTCGCGGTGGGATGCGGAGGACGAGCTGTGAGCCCTCTCTGCTTGCCGGGGACGGGGGGCGTAAGTTATGCGATTATGTGAACCATGGTCCTGAACGATGTTGTTGTGTTTTTCCTTCGTCGTGTTTCAGTTTGAGCGAGTTGTTTTGTATGTGTTTCGTGTCTCGATTCGCTAGTACGTATGTTACGATCGCTGTAGTGTCTGTCTGAGTATCGTCTGTGACTATGAACGAACGCTGTGTCCTTGGCGATGTAATGATCATTGTTTCCTCGCAAACCCCGCACATGAACACTCGCGGTTCGCTCCCGATCTCGCCGTTTGGCCTGGTACCTGGGCGACGCGCTGCGCATAAGTACATGTTCCACAATCCAGACACGCCGGAGGCCGAGAAACCATCATCGTCGCGATGACTCGGAGTGGTGCATCTGCAGCCTGAGCTCCGCGCGGTCGAGCGAGGGCAACTTCTTCAGCGTAGTGGTGCTTTGGTATTGCTACGCGCGTATCTCGAAGTCTATGTAGGCTATCGCTGACTCGCTGCTGTCTGGACTGTCTTGGGCCTCTGCACTCCGCCGTTCGTCTGCCACTTGCGCTCGGTTCGGAACCGTCGGCAAGTTGGAGACGTGGACGATAAGTACCCTGTGAGGACTCGGAAGGAGGGTAAGTATAGTAGTACCCGGTTGTGCGCCACGACGGGGGAAGGGAGTACCTTAGACCTCGAAGCTCGAACTCCGGCTGGCAGATCAACGTCAACTCGGATACGGACACGGACACGCACACCAGCTGAGTCGACGAGGAGTACTTGTCCATCGATCACGAGGAGGTCTGTCTGCGTTCATGGAGCTGAGCTCGTGGGGTTGCACGGTACGCATAGCAAGCGCGTGGCAGCGGCATATCATAGAGGGTATGGAGACCCGTACTCGACGGCGTTGTCGAAGAGTATGACAAGCGGTCTAGCGCTGTTCTCTCTCTCCGGCCAGTGCTTGTCCATACCCCTCGCCCACACCTGCGGCTTCCGGTAACGGAGTGTCACCAAGAGCCGTCCTTCTTGCGGGTAGAGTTCGGGTGGAACCGGAGGTCCAGTGTACGATGGATTGGGTCGGACGGGATCCCACTCGAGAGAGCGCAGTACGCGTACAACTGCGACGCGCTTCCCGGAATGCTCTGGGAGCGCAGATGGCTCGGAACAGCATAAGAGTGTGCCTGTTGCAAGCGGGTATCAGCTCGCTCAACGGCCTACAATGCGACAAACGGACCTGAGAAGGGGCTATGTAACTGAGCCGCGGGACGCTCCTTTGGGAAGCCGGTCATGGACCTCCTGGTGTGGGAGGATGTCATATTCCTCAGTAGCGCGTGTGTGATCCGTTCATCGCCAATGAATGCACACGAAGGCCAGTTACAATCCAGAGGTAAGTCGAACGGTTGGCCAAAAGCATTGCAGGTATCGCGTGCTGAGGACATCCCCCGATGTGAATCTGCCGTAGTGTGTCCGAGCGAAGTCCATCACTTGCTGAGGGACAGTCGCATCGACGGTGGTGATAAGACGTCGGATGGGAGCGAACGTCTGGTTGCCAGCAATGGTGGGAAGGGGTATGCGCCAAGGAACACCGCGTTGGGTCGTGAAGTCGACCCCGGAAGCGAAGCTGGCAGGGTCGTTTGAGGCGGTCAGACGGATCCGGAGCTCCCCTGCGAGAGGCGGAGCACGAGGAGGTTGGTAGTAGTAGAGAAATCCGCTAAGCTTGGTTGGCAGACGGCCTGCATCTGGCTGTGGGAGCGTGTGCAAGAGGGCGACTCGAGGGCGGCCACTAGAATGTTGGTGGTTGTGGACAACGATAGCGGTACCAGGGTGTTTCCACGGAACGGATGTGATATAGTCATCCGGTGTGAGCTTTGTCGGATCCAAGGTGCAGATCAATGTAGAGGCGGGACTGGTGCTCGTCTGCCGACCAGCTTGAGCCATGCGCGAGGTATCTGGAGGAGCGCCGCCAGCTGCCGTGCCTAGAGATGCGAACGTGCGCAATGCACACAGAGACCGTGGCGATGCGATGTTGGTGTTGGGAGTCAACCTTGTCCACCGAGCTCGGGGGACGACATAAATGATAAGGCTGCAGCTCGCCGCTCGGGCGCTTCCAAGCGCGTAAGGCACGATGTGCGGACACGGCCAGATCGCTTCGCATGACCATGGGGGTCGAAGTATCCTCCTGCTAGAATGCTATGGAGTTCGTCATATGAGTACAATCAACAACAGCGGAGGCAGAATAGGTACCGTTTCGAAACAGGATGATGGTTGAAGTTAACTTGTGAGACGCTGGACCCCGGGAAGAGGCGCGGCAGCCGAATCTAATAAGTCACTCATGCCCTTATACTCCTTCATGGTTCGCGTCGATTTGCATCTCATAGCAGAGCCCCTGCGACCGTGAACTTCGAGGTGCGTCCGATCTCCGTGATCAATGACCTGGAAGTCCGTAGCATGATTGTGAACGTAACAGCCGGTCCCATGGGGCCCTGGCGGTAGTGGTACACTATGTACGGCATCATACATCAAGTCCAGCGTCGACCGGACCGAACGACATCTACTAGTGATGCGAGCTGACAGGAGATCATAGCGCAGCGTCGAGCTTTCCGCGCACTATAGCCCGCCATTGTCACGATAGTGTCAGTATTGGCGATCGCGCCGGGATAAAAGCGACGCTGCCCATCGCAAACCGGTCTCGTACCATCACAACCCCTGCGACAGCGACGAAGATGAATTACGAAGACCCCGAAGGTGTGAAGAAGTACAGGGCCAAAGCCGAAGCCCTCACCAGCCCCTTCGCGCTGCACCTCATCCGGGAGTGCGGCCTCGACCGCGCCGATGGGAGTTCGGAGCTCGTCATCCTCGACAACGCGTGCGGCACGGGGGCCGTCACGGTCAAGCTCTACGAGACGCTATCTCCCGCTGCAAAGGCGAAGCTGCAGGTCGTGTGCGGGGACCTATCGCCCTCTATGGTGAAGAGCGTGCAGGAGCGCATCGAAGAGAGTGGGTGGGCGGGTGCGAGCGCAAAGGTCGTCGACGCATGGGTACGTCCGAGTCTTGAGTCCGAGTTGGGGGAGAGGAGGAGGAGGTGCTGACGACGCGCTGGCAGAGGATGGACTTACCGTCGAACACCTTCACGCATGTCATCACCAACTTCGCCCTCCCCGGGTTCGCCGAACCGCGCTCGTTCCTCGCAGAGGCCTTTCGCGTCCTCCGTCCATTCGGTGTCAACGCGCTCACCAAATTCGAGCACGTACCGTGGTACCCCATCTCTGCCGCGGCGATTGCACGCATCCCCGGAGCCCCGCGCGTGCCGTCCTTCAAAGAGTTCAGCCAGGACGTTCAGATGGAGCGGAAGGGGGACGACGACTGGAGCGACGTGACGTTCATCCAGGAGGAGATACGGAGGGCCGGCTTCGAGGATGTGCAGTGCGTCTTGCGGCAGAACGTGTCGAAGTTCCCGAATGCCGAGGAGTATCTGAAGATTCATGGCGAGATCACGGTGATAGGGATGGCATGGAGTGAGGAGGAGAAGGCGAGGGTAAGACCACACTTCCAGGCGGCCTTGGTGGAGGAGTTGAAGAGCAGGTTTGGGGACGGGGAGATATCGTTGGTGTGGGAGGCATGGTGCATCACCGGCAGAGTCCCGGCCAGCAAGACATGAGAATGCAGGTCGGAGTCTCTGAGTGGCGTATGTACAGCGGTGCTTGTAACAGGTAGCGTATGTAGCAGTCGTCTTGTGCCCGAGTACGAGGGAAGCACGGCATCGATGACGACGCACGAGTTCGAAGAAGTCGACGTAAGGAGAGAAGAGGAGAAGACTTAGCCGACGCCTCCGCCATGATATGTAGCCTCGTGGCGGCGGTGCTCGCACGCGTTTCTGCCTTTCTCCTCCTCCTCTTCGTCTACTTACTCCGTTATTTGCAGCACATGGGGTGTCTATCGCAAGTGCCGGAAAGTCTCGATGAACACAGGGGAACTAGTTACTTCGACCTCCAAACTCGCCAAACTCTCGTGTCTTGACGTACTCACTGTGATGTCTCCCTGTCTGCCTCCGAGTCGCAGGTCCCCATGCCCGTACTGGCGTCGGACGCTCGCCATGCCACCGCGATGCGGATCCCGCTCCCCGTGTTCGTGTACGACGCCTCCCGAGCGGGTCAGTAGGCCCGCCTCGCAACCTCCGACGGTGATACCGACTCCGCGTCCGAGGATGAGAACCTCGCCTAGAATGGAGACTCCCCGAAGGCGAAGTACGCATACGCCACCGCCGACCTCGAGGGCCTCCCAGTTCGAGTCTCTGAAGGCCGAGACACCGCACGGCCGTCACGCTCGCCACCGGGACCATCTCAGCGGTCATCGGCGACCTCGTGTTCTTCGGGTCCTTCGAGCTGTACTCCAGGATGAAGAACAGGGGCCGCGGCGCAGAACTCAAGGCCGGTGCTGTCGGGGCTGGCGTACTCGGCCGTTCGTCGTGCGGTGTGCACGCATGGCTGAAAGTTCAAGGCGCATCCGGGGACTGCTATATGGGCTGCAAGGGCGAGAACATCGAGGTGCGAGCCGGAGGAGCTACGGAACGCGCTCGCTCAGGCTGTGGCAGTATTGGCAGGCGTGCGCGATGGCGGTCGGGACGGCCGTCACGCCTGGACTTACGGGATGCGGTGGGTGCTTGCGAGCTGAGTGGACCACTCACGCCGATGCCGGCGCGTGTGTTCGTGACAACCCTGCGGAGGTACAATCGGGTTGTCGCCGAGTGCTGCTATGAAGGACTCGAGACGTATTGTGATAGCAACTCGGATTAGTAGGCGGCGGAGGGACATACCAGTAGCGTTCGCAACACCCCAGATTCTTGCCTAAGAGAGTGATGGACGTCGTCAAGGTATCGCGCTGGTCATGGTGGAGAGTACATAAGCAAGGCTCCGAGTACAGGACAGTCGTCTCAAGATGTTGTAGCAGGATAGCGGCCAGTAAACGACTCCGACACGGTGCCCCTTCATGCCGAGGAGCCGTATTCAAGCGCATTCTCGAAGAGTAGGCCAAATGCTCCAGCACTGTTTTTCCCCCTTTCCGGTTGATTGGTCCACATTCGCTGCCCATACCCGCAGCTTCCGGTAACGCAGTGTCATCAAGAGCTGATCTTCTCGAGGGTAAAGCTCCGGCGGGATTGGCGGTCCAGTATACGAAGGGTTGGGTCGAATGGGATCCCACTCGAGGGAGCGCAGCACACGCAGGACCACGACACGCTTTCCGGCATGTTCTGGAAGCGCAGGCGGCTCGAGGCAGCATAGTATCGTCCCTGTTCAAAGCGAAGAGTCAGCTCGCTTGACGGTTAATACGGAACAGTGCGGACTCTAGGCTGACCTAAGAAGGGGAGATGGCCGCCCCCTTTTCTGGGACGAGCAAGAGTCCCGTCGAAGGATGCTATGTTTTGAAGCTTCACACGTGCTATACTGTCCTTGCCAACAATTGCAAACGAAACGGCGGTAGTATCCAATGGTAGATCAAACGGTTGACCGAACGCATGCAGGTATCGCTTGGCCCGCGGACCGCCAGAGGGTTGGTATCTCGACGCGCGGTCCATCACGTCTCGAGGGACCGTTGCATCAACATCGGTGAGGATACGTCGGATGGGAGCGAATGTCTCGTTTTTAGCGATAGCGAGAAGGGGAATGCACCAGAGTACCCCGCGTTTTCTCGTCATATCGACCCCGGGATGGAAGCTGGCAGGATCACTGGATGCGGTGAGACGGAACCGGAGTTCCCCTGCGAGGAGCGGAGCACGAGGAGGTTGGTAGTAGTACAGGAAGCCGCTGAAAGGCCCTGGGTCTCGTTGTGAATGCGGCTGCCAGAGGATGACTTGAGGGCGGCCATCGTGATGGTGTGTGACATAGAGGACAGCATCAGAGCTGTTCTAAACCCTCAACGCAGACACGAAATGGTCTTCTGGCGTGAGTTTCGTTGGGTCCAGGGTGTGGATTAGGGTGGAGGAGATCCGCGGCCGACCTCGAGCTACCCTCGAGCCTGTATCGGGAAGAGTGCTGCCTGCTCCTGCGTCCACGGATGCAAGAGTGCGCGATAGCGATCCAAGCCGTGTAGAGGTGTTGCTCATGTGAGAAGTCGATCCTGTCCATCGTCCTGGATGCCCAACGCGCAGCGGGACTCGGAGCTTGCGGTGCGTCGTGAATTGCCAAGGACTGAAGTAACGCCATGCCAACGCGAGATCGCTTCGCATGGCTGTCGGACTCGCGGTAGGGCCTGCTGAGATGCTGTAGAGTGCGGCTCGTAGATACCATTGACAATAGCACAGGCTGAAGGCGTACTGTAGAACCGGAGTACGAGCATCGTGAGACGCTGGCGCACCTCAACAGAAAGACGCCCGCCCGACGCGCGGCAGCGGCCGCTTCCAGTTTATGCATCGTGTTCTCTCTTGTTACCATACCCCAACCCCGGATCGGTCGACGAAGGCGGCCACATACCTCTGCAACAGTACTAGCACCGGCGGCGCACCGGTAAGCCTAGTCTGCGATATTTTCTTACAGAGGTTCGCATCGCAGCCGCGCTTCATGCAGAACGTGGACGTCAGGACGGCCACCAGAGCGAGACGACGGACGCTATTGGATAGGAACAGAGCGACTCGAAAGGCAGGATAGTCCTCCTTGATACGGGTTGCTTCATGCTCGCTGTATGCGCATACGGCGAGGGGATCGACCACCGACGGTGGTTTGCACTGGCCATGCCGGGGTCGTCGGTCGTTCGATGACTTCGATACTTCCGCTCGCGATCCAATTCGAGCATGAATCTCACAGGAAATCATAGTTCGCACAAGCCGGCGACGGATGCGAACTCTGGCAAGGAAGACCTTGCCATGCCAACATCCCGGAGGACAGCACGGACACTGTCGAAACTCAGCGGTCTCGTTTCTCTGCATTGTTGGTCCGCAGAGGTACTCGCGAGGTATGGAATTATATGATACTTCATCGCATGGGCATTGCGCAACTTGGGCTAGATCACGACCGGACTCAGATGCTCTCGCGTAGCTCAGTCACCGTAACGGCGAGTGCTGGCGCGCCCGGAAAAGTCGGTGTGTCCTCTGTCTCCCGAGACTCCCTTGAACACTGAGGTCTGAACATTCAGCAGCAAGCTCCCTTGCCCTCCCTCGAGTAATCCAGGCTGACGTCCGCGCATCTAGTAGCAAGCCCATCATATGCCTCGCAAATTCGACCCTCGCCGGCCAGAACCCACACCAGCTCGAGATCATCCCAGTCTTCGCCCGTATCTCTTCGTAGCGCTCTCTGCACATGCCGCTTGCATTGTCTCGACCGCGGGCATGGGCCGTGAAGTTCTGCCTACCTGCTCTCCTAGGTTCACATCGTACGTGCGCTGCAGGCTTCCGACTCCGAGTGGAGGACCGAGCCATCTATCCTGGTGTACTCCGGCAAGCCGACGTTTCCGACCCGACATGCTCTCTGTGATCTACCGCTCGGACCTCCGCTAGAGTCGCGCGCGTTCTGATGCACGTCCGCCGTCGGTCTATCTGTGCGTCCAATGTCTTCGTCTTCGTCATCCGGCCTAGTGTTGTGCGGCTGTCAGAAGCCACTCCACCCGCTGCGACGACTATCGTGCCGTAATGACAGACTCAGCTGGGAGTATGAGCGCAGGCGTACGACGGACTCACGACGAGGATGATCATCCTCGCACATCCTCCTCCGCAGTGGAAAGCGCCTCGCACGCCTCCTCCGTAGTAGGTACTAGGAAGCGTCTTCGGATGCTATGCTTGTCCGCTGGGAGCGCGAGGGTGAGTAATCCGAAGCGAGAAGACCGCGGGCTTGCCATACCTGACGGATTCTGGTGCGCCGCACAGGTAGGTGGGTCATACGTGGGTACGTCCGCGGCATACAGGTCGTCCGTATCTGCCAAATAACAGATGGAACATACCACGCCGCGCCGCGAACCATACCGTGACTGCGAGTTGTGGATGTTTGGCATCTCTCCAGGCTTGCTGACGAGATGATTCGACCATCATCGGACTCGGACCAATCCTAGGACCACACTCACCGACCTGGATCGGAAAGGAGCTGCTCGAACACGCTGGCGACATCCTTCTCAGACCGCAATGATGACATCCGCCAGTCGAAGAGGGAAGCCGCGATGAGCGCTGCGACGCAGTAGCTTACGAAGGTCGCAGCGCTGGACCGGCGGCGGGCGTGGCTGTCTGCGGAGCCTGTCGTTCGAGTGTCTTGCTAACCTCCGAGCTGGTCGCGGAGTCAAGGTGCGTGCTGTGCAGAGATAGGGTCAGCGTGTGGATAACGTTGGTCCAGGGAAGATGCGGATGACGTACTGGCGTCCAGTGGGGCGCGATGCACGAAGAGCAGTGTCCGGGACTGCGCGC
>JABYQS010000471.1:0-21413 GCA_022592435.1 Cerioporus squamosus
CCCCGTGTCTGCTCTGTCGGAAGAGGAAGAGCTGGAGCCGACGAAAGCACGTCTTCACGAGCTGAGTGAGGCGATTCAAGAGCTCTGGAAGTGGCAATGGGTGGAGAGAGTGGAAGATCACTGGGACGAGGCGCGGAGACGGCTCGAGAAAGCAGTGCAGCAGGACGAGGTCGCCGAGCAGCTAAAGGTGAAGAGGTCGTCGAAGTTCTGTACCATAATGTGATCGCGTATAGCTGGGTTCAACCGCTGCAAGACGAGGGTCGAGTTTTCGTTCAGGACCTTGCCACACTTATATGAGGTCTCCTCGGAAGGTAATCCGAAGCATACACTGCATACAACAGGTACTGTGGATTGTCGCATACTCAGCCTCCCGAACCTCGTCGGTCTCAGTGGACAATCGAGAATTTATAGGTCGACTCCCAGGTGTAGTCCTTCCCGGGATAGTCTGCGAAACGTGGTCCGTTGCGGTCAACTTATGCTCCATACCCGAAGCGAATGACTCACAGATCTGGTCAACTCCCCACTCCGGAGTATTGATAGCATCAATATAACCCTCCTGTTCGATCGCAACAGCGGACCACTTCGTGTAGTTGAGTGAAGGACCGCCATGAACGAGTTTGCGCGGAGTGTTGAGCCAGTATGCGGTATAGACTTGCGTGGCGGGGTTGCTCGTCGTGACGTCAAGCCTGAACACCGCGAGATTTAGCTCAAACGTTTCCAGCCCGACGACGGCGAGTATCACTCACCTGATACCTGAGAGATCGCTCCAGACAGAGATACCGGGAGTCTTCTCATGGGATTTGTCGTAGATCCAGCAGTGGTCGTAACCTGAGCATTCTGTGACAATCCAGAGATCAGTACTCAGTCATAGTATGCATCGCCACTGAGAGGATCACGATCACATACCTCCACCACACAACCCGACGGTCTCGTTCCATCGCCAGCTAATCGGTTTGGCCTCTCGGAAGTCGAAGGGAGTCCCGGCGACATCGATGAACTTCCCCGTAGGGATCGCGTCTCCGTCAACAGCGACCACGCGCGAAGAGTCGACATGCAGCTTGTAGTCGAGAACCTCATCTGAGCCTTGGAACGCGTCGAGGTTCCAGTATATGTGCTGCGTCAGCATGATCGGCGTCTTCTCCGTCGGCTGGGCAAGGATGGAAGTATGCAGTATGCCGCCATTCTCGACAGTGTGCGTGACCTATACCGCTAGTCAGTGTGGACGCATGCCCTGCCAGAGAGAGTACTCACATGTGCCTCGACGTATCCAGGGAAGCCCTCGTCCGCACGATCAAGGTGGAAGTAAGTGACGCTCGTCGAGTTCCTCTCCACGATTGTCCAGTTCCTCCGGTCCCAGCCATAAATCCCTCCATGCAGGGTATCTTGCCCGTCGTGATCATTCGTTGGGATGTGGAACACGTTGGGGCCATCGGGCTGCGGGTCCTTCGTGATAGGGATTGAGAACGTTCCTGCGAGGGGATGATGAGCTTGCTACGACATGCGCGCCTTGAAGGGATCATACCGTTCTTAATCCTGTTCGCATATCTGTGAAAGCTCGTCACTCAGGGCGTTCGATGAGGAGGCAGCGAGAGTCTAAAGCCTACCTCCCGACTATAGGATTGAATACAGGATGGTCCGGGTCCGTCAGAAGTCTCGTCTGCGAACGAGGTAAGTGATCATTCCCCTCCCGTTCCGGACACAACCAGACGTACGTTGTCATCGTATCCCAGAACGATGTCCCGTGCATTGCCATTACGATCCCTGACCCATAGTTCCGTCAGTGTTGCACCGAACGAGACGAACTTCGCGGTGATCGATCCGTCCGGCGCCTTGAGTGTGGTGATGTCGAATGGCTAGAAAGCGGGCCAAGGTCAGTTACCCGATGCACTGCGAGGATCCGGTCGAACCCACCCAGTCTCGAGCGAGGACAGACTCAGCAGCAAGCCCGACCTTCGCCAACAGCCCCAGAGCAAGCAAACTCAGCGATATAGCCACCATAGTAAGGTTTCACCGTCTGCTGTCTACGACCACACGATCGTCCCTGAAGCCTTGCAAGGTCGAAGACGAGCAGGAGATACAGCTCGTATACATCGGCCCTTTATGCATTGCCAGCAGCACACCCGCGCTCGTCCGCGCGCCTTGCGGACTCTGTGCAGAACATCGTTGGATAAACGTCGCGGAAATGCTGGCGCTGCAACATACCTGCCTGGCGTCATGTGAGTGTGTGTCGTATCGTCCGGCTGATGCGCTCGTTCCAGTCCCGGTGCGTTCTGACAGGCTCGGTGTGTGTGTTGGTTGCGTTCGTGAGTATGGACAGGGGCGTCGGTCGTCATCTGCATCCTGCTGACTATATTCGGCTATTGAGAGGTTCTTGTACGCCGGGTTCTAGTCAGGGCATCAACGCATTCGTTCCTGCATCCGGGGCTTCTGCGGAGCTACCTCTGGGATGCTGTGTTAGACAAGGCTCACGCTATAAACAAACGTGAGGAGTCCCGGCGAGACGCATGCAAAGAAGCCCTTCTCGGCGAGATGATGTACTGACTTGTGTTGACCTCTCAAGCGTTCCGAAGCTTCGTAGAGCGGAGTCGGGTTCCGTCGTGAAGCTTTGAAGCTTGAGTGGCAGCGCAGTTCCGCTCCGAAAAGAGGTAGTAGAACTGCTACTATACCATGTGCTCCTGTGCTGATGCATACGAAATTGTCAATCACGCGGTGCCGAACGAGGAGATAGCACTGTGTACTCACCTCCATTACGACGCACGCGTTCACGACACTGTCTCAGCGCGACGTCGCAGGCTGCATGCAAGAACACATTGTTACATTGTATTTCTTCTCTTCGATTAGTACTATACATCCTACAACCCGGCGTACCCAGTCCCAGCGAGATACGAGAAAGAGTCCCGGCAGCCGCATGGGCGCAGCCGCCTCTCTGCAAACACTGAACGCTGAATACCCACTCCCCATCCTCCTGCTCCTGCTCGCGCCATGTCGCACTCCAGCATATCACACCCTCCGCCCGCGCCGCTTCCTCGCCTTCTTCGCCCCCGCCTGCGTCTCCCGCTCCCGCATCGTCTCATGCTCCTCGTCCATGAACCCGACCGTGATATCATCAAACCGCTCCGCGTCCTCCACCGCCTGCTGCTCCTCCAGCCCCCACCCCGACCACGCGCCCTCGTCTCCCTCGCCCGGCTCCGCAGGCAGCGGCTCCAAGTTCGGCGTCATGCCCGTGTCTGTGCTGGTCGACACCGAGCGGGAGATCACGTCCGCCTCCGCCTCCGCCTCGACTTCCGGGGAGAACGCGTGCGGGACAGCGACAGCACCAGAGGGCCCCCCATCCCTGACGAGGAAGTCCTCGTCCTCCTCGTCGAACTCGAGCGGGACCGGGACCGCCGACGCCCCCTGGTCGTCACGCCTCGCCACAAGCCGCGGCGAGCGCGCCTTCCCAAACTCCCTCCGGATCCGCCCCAGGCCCTCCGACATCCCGTCCTGGATGCCCGCAGCGACCTGCCTGATGGGGATCGCGCCGATGCGGGACTTGGGCGCGCCGTTCGGCAGCATGGGCAGGACGGGGGGAGAGGGGTTGAGCGGGTGCAGCTGCGCGGTGAGCGCGGATGCGAGGGGCTCGTCGAACGAGGACGCGGCGCGGGTGATGGAGTGGTGCGAGTGCGAGTGCGAGTGCGAGGGGATGCCCTGGACGAACGCCTCGCTGTCTCCCGATGCGAACGCGCTGACCTCGATCGGCTTGCGCACTTCGATCTTGGACGAGGGCACGTCAATGTGCGAGCTCCGGATGAGCGCGTGGTAGTCCTCGCCGAGCGCGTGGAACGAGAACTGGTGCGAGAGGTAGATGAGCCGAGGGAGGATGCGCGGGGATGGGGAGAACGTCGAGAGCTCTGCGCGGGAGAGCCAGCTGCGTTTCGAAGGTCGTCAGCGATCGTCGCTATGAGACAAAACAGGATTCGAGGAGAGATAAGTCGAGACTCACTCGGCCTTAGCGATCCTCCCCGCCCTACCCACCCCAAGCCTCCCACCACTAGCACTCCGCAAGCTCTGCCTCACCTCCGGCCAATCCCTCCCCCTCGCCAGCGACCACGTCCCCACCACGTTCTCCCTCCCCACCACCTCCGTCCCCCTCTCCATCATCTGCGTGAGCCCCGACCCTCCGGTCCTCGGGCTCGTCCCCGCCGGAGGGGACGCAGACGTGCTCATCCGGCTCGCCAGCGTGCTCATCCCCGGGAGCGAGATGCTCATCCCGCCCGCGACGGGGATCGACCCGAGGCCCTGGTCCGGGGGCGGCCGCTCCGCGTAGATGCGGTGCAGCGTCAGCGTGCCGTCGTGCGGGTCGAACACGAGCATGTCCTTGTAGTTCGTCGGGCGCGTCGGGCGCTGCGCGGGGGAGACGGGCTTCGAGAGCGTCGTCGAGCTCACGGACGAGGGCGAGGAGGAGGCGGAGAAGTGGACCGACGCTGGGGGGAGGAGCGACTGCGGGAGCGTGGCTTCGGACGAGCGGAGGAAGGTGAACGCGCACGGGATGTTCGCGGCGTCTTGTGAGAGCGGCTTGAGGCGCACACGGACGAGCGGCGAAAGCTCTGTGGACGTCGAGACCTGCGTCGCGTTACGGTTAGCATCATCGTCGGGGAACCACCCATAGGCATATCTGACATCCCGCGAATAAACACGGAAACTCACCAGCTCCGGACTATTAACCACCTTCCCCACCAGATGACTGCTTCCGTCCGGGCGCCCCCCAAGCGGGTTCACCGCAAACACATGCACAGTCCTCTTCCGCGTGCTCATCCCGAACCACAACTTATCATGCGCCCACTCCATCGCCTCCACGACCGCCGACGTCCGCCCCCGCCGCAGCGTGTACACGTGCTGCATCGACTCCGCGAGGTCTTCCGCCATGTGCTCGCTGCACACCGACGACGTCCGGCGCACTTCTTGCGGACCGTGCTTGTGAGAGGGAAGCGAGGGGCGCTGCTCAGGGGGAGGCTGCCGCAGAGTTCTGGGGGTCGGACGCAGCTGGAGGACGCGCACGGCGTGCCCGTCCTTCGAGCACACCGCAACGTTCGTGCCGTCCGCAGAAAACTTGAGCCCTGCGATCGTGGCCGGTTTCGAGAACGTGAACTGCGCGATCGTCTCGGGCTGTGCAGACGAAGACGACGTCAGCGAGTTCAAGTCGATGACAGTGATGTTGCACCCCGACGGCGACACCGCGGACGTCGGAGGCGGGCCGAGCGAGTGCAAGCCGGGCGTGACAGTCGCTTGGGAATCAAACACGCCCTCCACCGGCGACGACACACGCAAGCTGCGCCGCCTTCTGTCAGCAGCCGTCTGATATTCGTGCGTCGCGGCTGGGGCGCTCTTCGAGAAGAACATCCCCAGCGCCCCCGCGGCCGAGTTCGCGCCAGACGTCGACGTGCTCCGGACGTGAATGGTGGAGGGCGATGCTTGGGCCTGTTCGCCCGAGACCGCAGCGGTGACGCCTGCGCGTGCGGCGGAGAAGGCCATCCCGCCGAGAGTCTTCATCCCGCTGAAGACGCTGCCGCCAATCTTGAGCGCAGCGTTGCCGAGCTCCGCCTGGGACATCCCGATCCCGAACTTCGTCGAGGCCACATCGGGCGCCGCGACAGGGAGACTGGTATGTGCCTGACCGGGAGTGGGAGCCGGGGGAGCATCGTGTCTGGTGAGTGGGGAGACGTAAGCCAAGAGGCGATTAGAGAGTGCGTAGACGGGCCGGGGCTGCGAAGAAGAAGGGTAGTGTTCGTCTATGTCTAGTGGTAGTACATCGTGAGCATGGGTGTTTGGCTTTACTGGTGATGATGATGATGATGATGATGGCGTGAAAGTGACAAGCGATGCGGAAGGTATAGTGTACAGCGTGGACAATGTACAGGCCGAGATAACGTGGAGTGTTGCTGGGTTTGATATACACTGCGCGCGCGTCAGCCACGAGCTACGATGGGGACGGTCGGACTTACGAGGACGATATAATGACTAGATGCAGCAAACGACGAGAATCCAATTAGTGCGAGCCGCTGAACGACTTCGTGCGTGCGTAACGAATAAACAAGAAAGTCCGTGCCACGCGCAGTGCGCGACCTGCCACCTGCGTCAGCACACGCACACTCAAGAAGTGAAAGAACGCACGAAAAACCAACGAGCGGCCGCTGCGCGCGGAACGCGTCGTCCGCAGACGGCGGCGGGTCAGGCAGCACGCCCGCACACTCGACCGCGCCCCACTGCGCGCCCGTCAGGTTCAGCAGCTCCGCCACCGAGCCCAGGTTCGAGCAGTCCCAGATCTGCAGCCCGCGCGCGTACCCGAGCATCAGCACCGACCTGCCGGGGCCGTCAGCACACGCGCACGGGACATTCCTCGGCGACACGCACCTGGACCGGACGTCCGCATCTGCGAGGGTGTCCCACCCCGCCCACAACACCTCCTCCGTGTCCCCGACGCCCGGGTACCGCGTCACCCGCGGGCCGTCCTCGGGTATGTCGTCGTCCAGGCTGAACACCGGCATCTCGCCCGCACCGCGCTCGGATGGCGATGACGTCTCGCTCCCGCGCCGCTTCCACTCCGAGGTGCGTTCGCGTGCCGGCGGGGACGTGGCGTACGTCGACGGTGTCAGGAAGCTTCCGAACGACACCGGGCGCGAGACGCGAGGGGGAGTCGGCGCAGCGGTCGGAATGGGGATCGAAGACGGCACGTAGTTGCGGATCGTGCGCGAGAACGTCTCCAGCGTCGTCGGTTCCCTGTCAAGACGTATAAGCAATCTTGTCCACGGAGATGAGAGTCAGAAGGTTGCATGACGTGTCATGAAGCGAAGGAAAGAACACCGTGCGGAGGAGCTCATACGATCACGTACAGACGACGGCCATGCCGCATGGGGGAAGACAGGACACGAGAGACAAGACAAGACGAGATGACACACAGAACCGACTCATATGCACCAGTACGAACGCGAGACCCTGCACGGTCCAAGTCACAAGCGTACACCGCATCGGTCCCGCGGTCGCACAAAGACCAGCGGCGACTGCGACGCCAGTCATCAGACTTTGCCCCGCCCACCACGAGGGGGCATATGTGCATGCATATACAGAACCCTCAGATAGAACGCGCGCCCAAACGGAGACCGGGTCGAGAAGCCCCATCCCAGGACTTCGCACTCAGCGACCGCACCGAACGACTCACCCCGACCACCACGTGCATGCTACCGGTGTACGTGGGGTGGGTATCGAAGCACCTCCGACTTCGCAGATCTGCAGCTGCGGTCGGTGACTCCAGCGGAGCCTGGGCAGAACCGTCGCGACGGACACCCGTGCAGCTGACACGTGCGTCAGGTCCTCTAGTGCACGGTCCCTCCACCGAATCGACCATCCGTGATCTGAGGGTGAACCCGCGCGCAATGTTCTCCCCCGAGGACAGTGTGTTCGACTGCCATATTGCAATGGCCCACCTCAGCGAAGCGATGGGCGCACATCACAAGAGAAACGTGACGCATCAAGCAGCATACGTCCCCGGAAGCCGCACGGCTCCGCCACGGAGTGCCCGCTCTCGAGGCGTCCCGACGCTGCGTGCACTGCGAGACATGCAGACGGGGAACGACTGCTCTGGCGCACCTCACCAACCGAAGACCGGTCGATCTCGACGCTGCGCGTTCACACCATCACGCGCCGCTCGGAGACGCGTCCGTCAAGCCGCACGCAAGCACGTTCCGTATCGTTCTCTGGTCAGCATGTCGGGCTCCGGATCACGTCCGCACCCTGCGCTGGGTTCGCAATGGAGAAGAACTCCGCTGCGGCGCGAGTCGTAAAATACTGCGTCCACCACGAGGAGACGTATGTGAATATCGAAGCGAAGCGTGAGGAGGTACGGCTAGCCTGCAGCGACTCGTGCTGGCAAGCCGTAAAAGCGGGTGGACGTGCAGAACTGCGAACTCGGACGCTCCGACCACAGCATACGCGCCTCGTGAGTGGTCGCGGTGACTTATTCGCTGCGGTGGCTCCCTGAGCGCCGGGTTCTGCTCTCCTCCTCGCAGAATCGACAGAACACAGCCTCTGGGAGACACCGCGTGCGGCAGGCACTAGACAAGACGTGCTCAACATTACCATGGCACGAGAGCGCTCTAATCAACCGGCTTTGAGCCGATCATCGTCTTCCCTTGCGAGCACGACTGCGCGAGGTAACTGAGAATCGCCACGACCGCTCCGGAAACCTTCCCGAGAGCATACGAGTGCATGCAGGTCCATGCACGAGCACGGGCAGCAAAGTATCCCGCGCCGACGCGGAAACAATCGCCCGAGGAGGATGGGAGACGGTCCTTGTACTCAGCCTGGGCATGCGATGAAAGGTAGTGACCGTGTCATGTTGATGGCTCTGAACAGACAGCGCGACAGCTCGTGTGCGACGCCCGCGTCCGATGCTAGGAATCTCGTCCGTGACGCTGCAGCGAGCAGATAGGCGAGACTGGAAGGGGCGCAACGGATTAAGAGACTCTCAGCGCAGCACTGGCGCCACCACTGTGACCGAAGGGCGGACAGGCGAACATTACGCTCACAGTCCACTTCTTGCAGGTCATGGAGCAGACCGCAGACCCACGCCAGCCTCTGCTTCGCGGGTCAGAAGTGTCCTCGCGAGGGCACATGGACCAGACGCGCTCAGATACGCAGACACGGGCAGACAGCGGACAGCGTAACGAACCGACCATCCTCGCCCTACCCTAACCGGAATCGTTCTACCTAGCACCGCGAGCAATGCACGCAATCCGCAGCTCGTGCATTTCTGGCTCGGGTGAGCAGAACGAATGCCGTCTCATCCATGCATCACGGTATCGGCCGCAGCCAGCGGCAGCGGTGAAAGGGCGTGCAGGACTGGAAGGGACATGTGGTACGGATCGAGAGACTCAGATGGAACTGGCAGGCGCACGAGCGAACGTGCGCAGTATTATTGCGAACGAAAGGAAGAAGGCAGAACGAAGGAAGGACGATGTAGTGGAAGGAGACTTACCGAGCTAAGACCGGAGACCTGGTATGGCCAATGCTCCTGCTGAGCGACGACTCATCCGACGTGGTGTCCTCCGCGACGGCGAGCTTGGCGAGTCCCGAGCGCGCAGAGGAGGGTATAGCGTCGACAGCGAACTGGTTCGAGAACGAGGACGGACCGGGAGGAGAGGTCGAGGGCGAAGCAGGGCCGCCATCGTCGATGTCGGACTCGATCCCGTAGAGCTCCTTGGCGTAGTCAACGGGCTGCGCGCGACTGTCACGGATGACGGTCGACGCACGGCCGAGCTCGGGGTCGGAGGGGGGTGGCTCGAGGTCGAAGACGGCGGGCGTCATCGGGCCATACGCCGTCTCGGGCGGCGGGTCGAGATCGGGGTCGAAGGAGAGGAGGTCCGGGGCGGCGGGAGACGGGTCGTCGTGGCAGTACTGAGCGGGGTGGGCGGCGGAATGCTGGCGGCGGGCGGGGTTGGCATTGCGCTTTGTGCGTGGGGGCATTAACAGGCTCGTATCGATACGCAGGCGGTGGAGAGTGCACAGACAGGGAGAGCGGCGGCCGTACAAGCGAATGCAAGGCCAGCGAATAGAATAAGCAGAGACGGGCGAGCTGTGAGTGCAGACGAGTGGCGGTCAGGAAGTCGTCGAGGGCGAGGACAACGACTGGGGAGAGCGACTGCGAGTCATTCCGCCACTTACCCCGCCTGCCCATATATGGCAAGTCTCCCCGGATCGCTCCCCCGCTCGCTTCGGTTCGCCATCCGCCTTCTCCGGGCAGCCTCTCTCCTCTCGCCGTCTCTGCTCGCTCAGCGTCGCGTTCTGTGCGAGGTGTGCTTGCGCCCGTTTGGGCATGAGCCACGAACTCGTTCATCTGAGCGCAGAAGCCTCCCCAACCGTGCGTCCAGAAGCCTCAGCTGCGTCTCCTTCAGGCAAACTCTTTCCTGCCCCCGGCCTCACGACCACGAAGCGCGAGAAGCCCCCCTCCCGGTCGCCCACACCGTCCCCGTGATCCTCTAAGGCACATTCGTACTCCTGCTGTAGCATTCGCATACGGAAGCTCAAGAACTTCTAGGCACCTAACAGCAGTCGTCCTCCCCGACACCGTATGTCGCCGCACGGACAGCGTCGCTCAAAGTACATACATACGTACATGCTGGTGTCTTCCGCGCGATTTTTCTCCGACAACGAATCCCTGGCGGCCTGTCGCGAGCAGCACCTTCCTTCCGAATCCTTAGTCGTATGCCCTGCATGCATGATATATATGCGGCATGTGCGACTCACTTCGACTTCACTGCAGTCCCCATCCAGGCCGTATGCATGCTCACTTCGCCAATTATCTGGCTGCGGGCCTTTCTGCCACCCGCTTCAGGTTCTCAGGTAGGTACAGTCACATAATGTACACGGTGCACCCTCGCGCTGCTGGATGTCGAGCTCGGCGTCTAAATGCTCGACGGGCCTACCCCGCAATTTGCGCAACTTGCGGGGGTTCCTCACGCGCACGGCTGAAGACGCAGACGGTATGCACATGTGAGCACACGTTATTGAGCACTGATCCCCAACCTCGACAGAATGACAGAACGACAGACTCAGACGCACAGCAAGGCACGACCCAGCACGTACGTATACTGCCCTCCCCACCCGTAGACTGCAGTGGTCTGGTCTCCGAGATCCCGCTGCTTGTCCTCGCCGACGAGAACATCGATGCGAGGCGTCTCTCGTACTCTCGTCACGGTCTATGGGCCACGGAGACATACATGAGTGAGTATTCGCTTACCACTCAGGTGAAGCCCCCGGGAGCGGACGCTCGCACACTCGCACACGTCTGTATGTATGGTCCTGGTCGCACGATGGGCAGGGAACATGCATCCACGCTGCCATGGTGCGAGATCCCGGGTGGAGTGCTGCCCGAGTGACACGTCGGGGACGTATGCGTACGCAGGTGCGCGAGCCCATGGCCTATAGCCTAGATATCGTAGGCCGCTGCAGACGAACGGACGGGCGGGCGGTCGCGACACGCGAGCAGTCTGCACGCAGTATCACAACATTCACATTCACGAGGTCCGGCGCCACTGGCAGGCTGGAGGGGACCAGCACACCGCACACCAAGTCAACTCGGGAAACCCACGGTCACCGCTGGCACCTCATCCGAGTCAGTAAGCGGCGGGCAGGCGCGCTCCGAGTACGAATCGTGCCCGGTCGCCATTTCCATCATGTCAATATAATGATCCTGCACCTAGCCTATGTCCTAACCGCCGCCGCCGGGCACGACGCACGAGGGAAGGCTGTCCAGGATTTACAGCGGGTCGCCGGTGACTCGGACGCTGCGAGCGCGAGGAGGAGCGAGTCCTCTGGAGTCCACTCCTGTCCACTCCCCTCTATCATGCACACTGCCGCAGTGCCGGCTCCCAGCTATCAGCTACCGGCGCGTCCATCGTGTCCATGTAGAGTGCTTACATCTCCCCGCCCCGCCCCGTGCAAGCTCCCGGGCCGCATGTCCCCAGTATTCAGCAACCCCGCCGCCACCGACTCGGACAGGCTCAAGACTCACCCACTGAGACCGTGGCTAGGGGAGGTATCGCACACGACGTCGACGACGCTCTGGGCCGCGAAGCTCCCCCGGCGCGCTCTGTCTGCACGCCTCTGTGCCGAGGACCGAGGACCGAGGACCGCTGCATCACATCCCAGCAGTGCGAGACGGACGCTGCGCACACTGTGCCTCCGAGGGCGTTACCAGTACTCATCGGGAATTTCGGTGTCTACTGGATGCGCATTGGGCTCCCGGGCGCCCGAGTCTTGGCGTCGGGCGGGCATATACTTAGTTAGCACCTGTGTCCATCCACAGTGGCGGCGAGGAGTCTGACTCAGACGCTCCGAGTCAGACGCACCGTGACGGGCTCGATGGACCCGGAAGCGCACCTGCCAGTGCGAGTGGTGGACGCTGCATCCGGAGGGACCACTGGCAGTACTGCGGTGGGCCAGGTTCGAGAGCGATCGTGCGGTGAGGGACCGGGAGAGGTACGTCGTCGTCGTCGTCGTCGCGTCGGTGTCGGTGTCGGTGTGTCGCTGAGATGAGGCGATGTGGCATGTAGCCACAGGACGTGCGTGCTAGGATATTGCCTCTGTGAGAGAGACTGACACCCTCCGACGTGTTGCGATAGTACCGTGCAATGCAAGCTATCGACGTTTTTTCCGACGTGCGCCGGTAGACGGCCCATTGCCGACGGTGTCGCTCGCGGTTGTCGGTGGGTGACTCGGAGGCCAGTTTGATTAGAAGTCCATGCCGGGCTACTACTAGTAGGTGAGTAAACCGTGTAAAGTCGGGTCATGGCAGACGTATGAGTATTACGCCACGAAGATACAGCGGGTTCTCAGGCTCCGACTGCGTGTGTCCCCGTAGTGACTCGTGCGAGGCACGTCTGGTGTGGTTAACTACTCGGACGCGTACGGCCCCTGTACTTACTGCAGCGCCACTGTCCAGCGCCATGTAGCAGCCACACAGTAGGTACGCATGGCTGTCCTTCGGATATAGTTTCGAGCACGTACAGCACTCCCGACGGACTCAGCGACGGCGCGCTGCTATGATAGGTGGTTACTGACCGTACCGCATAAATATCGACCCACGCACATGCCTTTCCATAACGTCCATAAGATGGGTCTGCCTGGCTCGAGGATCTGGCTAGCTAAACGAAGGGCCGGTGACAAAGTGGCGGTTCGTTCGGAAGAGCGTGTACTGAGTGCGACGCACATTCTGCAGGTTGTCACTGCCCCTGCGGGGACTCAGGCCGCCCGAGTCTCCCGTCTCCGCACCAGCTCTGAGACTGGTCGACCATAAACCCGCCTTTGCTGAAGCATGGGGCTCCTCCCAGCGAAGAACCCACCGACGAGACTTGTTTGCCCAAGCCGCCAGGTTCAAGTTCACCCAGCACACGGTCACACAGAGAGTCCATGACCTCGTCGTCCACTCAAGGCAGGAGCCGAGTCAGTCGCAAGCAGCCGCTCCGGCGCCCTCGAGTACTAGTACAGTGGGGGCATCCCGTCGCGCTCGTAATCCAGCCTCCACAATGAAGTTCGACCAGCGGCCGGAGTCGCGCGACCTGATGTGATCCCGATCCCGCCAGTGGCGAGGGTGACCTTCTTCACAGAACGTCTTCCCCGAAACCTGGCACGAGCAGCACTACTCACTCGGGCTAGCCATTCCCCCGAGAATGAGAAGGAGGGAGCAGTCGCGCGCCGCGTGGTGCGACTCGCCGGAGCGGGCGGCGTCCGTCCGCACTCGAACTTCCCCGCCTCCGAGTCCGAGTCTCTGAAACATGCCCTCGACGAATCCCGGCGTCGCCTGAGCATCCGCGCTTCTACGTTCTGACCATGGCCGGAGCGCGGTTCTTGCGCTTCTCCCCGCCTCTGGCCTCGCGCGTCCCCATATACGAGTATACTTGGTTAAGGCGGGTAACTCACTGGTATGAGGGATGGAGGTGAAGGCGAGATGGAGCCGTCGGTCTGCGTCGGGTTGAATACGCGCTCCGACGCCGAGGAGATCGTCCGCTTCACGACATGTTATGGGATCGGGGCGCTAGAGCGGTCGGGAGCAGACCTAGTTCAAGTTCAAGTTGTTCGTCTGAACTAGAAGAGGGATGGCGCACGCACAGCCTGGAGCCGCCGAGTACTAATGGCTATTAGTATGTGGCTGTCGGCTGTACATGTGCCGACACATTCGTTCGTTGAATGACCGAGAGTCCTCTCCCGGCGGCGTTCGGTTTGTAGCCGCGCTACGGTGCACGGCGGAATGCGACTCGGTCGGATGCTTCGCGGCAACTGGTGCCACTGCCTGTGCTGGTGACGTTGAGGGCGTGATGAGATTGCTTTGTGCGAACGTTAGCTGAGTAGGTTGTGTACGTTAGTCGGGCCACTGGCGGTGGTGGCATATGCATGTCGTACCATTTGTCCGTGATCTTTGGGACGACTAACAGGGTGGAGCGCCTCCTTGAGACGACGTAGACGGCCGCGGCGGCTTCGGGATTGACTATGGCGCTGATGAACGCATGCACTTGCGCAGTTGGATCCTCGGGCACTCAGCCGCAAGTCGTCCGCTACGGATCGACCAGGAGAAACTAGTCCAGGATACATAGGTCAGAGTAGACGGAGGAGGCCAGAGAACAGAGAGACACACCGCACAAACCGAGCTTGACCCTTCCTCCCCACCACGCCGCTTCGTCGTGGCCTTCGCAGCACAACTCGCTCAGGGAACGCCCTACTATTGCCGTCGGGACCACACACACGCGCTGAAGCTGATTCGGACGTCCCAGTAAGGAAAACAAAGCCGCGCGAAATACAAGGCGTCCGCGCACACGCACGCGCGGGTCCAGTCACAGTGCAGCTTCGCTGCGACGTACGAAGATCACGTCAGCCATCGATTGATGATCTACGTACTGCAGGCACTAGCAGCAGGTGTGCTCTTCGGGCTCCTCCTGGCTGCGGCCTCGTTGCACACGCCCGACACCGGGCGTACGTCCAGGGAAGCCAGATGACTTGGCAGTGGGCACCTACCTACCCGCCCGACCCCTCCCTGCCTTTCCGTCACCGTCCCGCGCTGGAGTCGACAGTATTCCTGCGGTGCTGCGTTAGTCTCCCGAAGCACTGGCTGCCCCATGCCTCAAGGCCATGACGAAGACAAGCCGACGACGGCTGCCGCGCACGCACTAACTCGAACCGGACGACCTCGGGGCGGCAGGCGACGTGATGGGTATGTTACGATATGTCCGGGCGGACGGGGACACGAACGAACGCGGTCCTGTCCTCGAGGTCGGCGTTCGAGTTATCTTGCCATCTGCATCTGCCTGCGGGTTCGCATGTCGCACTGTGCGTTGTGATCCGTATCTGCACCCGGGCGAGAGGCTGCAGGCTGCCGCCAAGCACCAGCAGCAAGTATGTAGCACGCATCACAGTCGCAGCCTGGACTAGCCCGCGAAGACAAGAGGATCCCGAGGAGCAGGGAAGCGCGAAGCGGGATGAGCGTGGGACGGGAGCTGAATGGACTCTACAGAGAACCCCGAGCCTGAACTTGAGGTGGACACAGACGGAGAGAGTGGGCGTGCATGCAGGTGGTGCACTTGTGGCAGGACGGTGATAGAACAGAACCCCCCATGTGCATGGGTGGTCATCCCAGAGAGCAGAAGAAGCCCCGCACGGCGCCCGCGTCCCGTTGTGGAGGGAAGACTCCCGAGAAGGTCTGCTGGAACACCCACACCGACACGCCGACACGGCCGACGAGAAGGCGCTCCCGCAGCATGCGGCAGCCAGCCCGCAGAAGCTACCGACCGCACGAGAGCCGCGATGCACGAAGACACGGCCAGCGGCTGCACCGTTCGCCCCTCGGAGAGCGACTAACCGCCGCACACGGGCAGGGCCGCAGCCAGCCTGAGCCAGACGCAGGACCGTAAGGGATAGCTTGCCAGTGCCGTAGGTTCGGAGTCCGTCTGGCTGAACGCACGGGAAACATGCGCCACCCGCGCCGTTCGTGGGTCGCCTCGCGATGCCATTGGTGCGGTGTCGTCCGTGAAGATAGAGCGGCCGTCCGCGAGCGCGGCGCGGGTTCGGGACTTGCGGGTGCTCGTTCAGTATTGAGCGTCAGGACCGTCCGCGCTCAGTGAAACATTGCACAGCGGGCCCATCAAGGTGAGCTCCACCAGCAGCGATCCCAAACACTCGGTGAGCCGAACTGGACGATCCACCTCGTCCGCGATTTCCTGGGATGCTGTATGTGTCCCGCGTACAACGCGGTGAACACGTTGCCTGCGAGAGTCTCTGCTAGCATGGAGCCGGAGAAGCTAGAATCGCGCTTCCAGGGGCTCGTGACCAAGTCTGGCCGCCGACGGGGTGACGGGAGGCGCGAAGACAGGGGGTCGGGGTGGGGGCGTGGCGGTCGAGAGTCGGCGAGTCGAGATGCCACGACGTGAGCTTGCTTTGTGCGGGCGTTGCGTCAACTGTACGTACTGCGATGCCGGCGGTCCGGCGCGGGATCAGCAGTCAGTCGGTCGGAGAACTGCTCGGACTCGGACACGCAGCGGCAGACGCGAGAGGGTTTCAGAATTCAGAGGGCGGGGGCTCGGGCTGCGCGTTGGGAGATCGCGGGCGATTCGGAATTTGCTATCGGAGAGCGCGGGCGCGTGCTGTGCCTGCGAGCTAGGTCGGGGGTGTGCGGTATCGAGATCTGCGTGGTGTACATGTACTTACCGTGGGCGGCCGGCGGGGTGTGGGGGCCAAGATGAGATGAGATGCGATGCGATGAGGTCGTGGGGAAGGCGCGACCCGTGCAGTGTGGTTTAATGCGGCTGAGTTAACATGACGCGATCCTCGGGGGCTTGTGGGCGCATCGACATACGACAGCAGCGCGATGTGTCGGGGACGATCACCAGCCGGTTTGCGAGTAACTGACATGCCCTCCGATGGGACGTCGCGCGTCGTCTGTAATGAAAGAGTGAGGTGCGGTTGGTCTTGCAGGCTACTATGGTTGCGCAGCGTTGAGTGAGGATCAAGCCAATCGCTCAGGGCACAAAGATATGAACATATGGGCGCAAAGACATTGATGCCGGCCTTCAAGCTTCAGACTTGAATGGGCACAGCTCAGCCCTGGCTGCGTCGAACGGCGCCACGACTCCTAGTGCCGGCGGGACGAGGCGCAGATTGATGGAGCGGGGAGCGCGACGTTTCGTAGATAGATTGACCGGGAGCGCAGAAGGCGTCCGAGAGCACGGCCAGCTTGCATCAATCGCCGGAGAAGACGAGCTCGAGTCGCACTGTCGCAGCCGCGAACATGTACCGCCCCGACGCCTCGAGGCGACCAGCATCACGCTCCGGTGCAGGACAATCAGTCTCGGAACTCCAGCTGCAGTCGGTCTGTACCGTCGCCGTCAGAGAAGCACAGGAGGAAGTCCACACAGCTCGGAGAGACGACGTCGCGCTCGCCGTCCCTCGCCGTGCTTAGCGTGGCCCACTGCGACTGGAGCCTATCCATAGTCCCTCGGCTTCCCAGGCCCAGGACCCGGGGCGGAACGTGCGCACGGTGACAGGCCGCTGTTCATGCTCAGAGTTGGCCGTGTCTTCCACCGCAGTCGAGCAGATCTGCCAGAACGGCGGGACGGGGTGTCAGCGGCACGCCGGACGTGAGCCTGCCCGACACGCCGCAGCCACGTGGCGGCGTGGCGGCGGGAGGGGAAGCGGGGAGGAGAGGGCTTAGGGGAGTGTCGCAAACCTTGCTTCTGGTGGCCAGTCCCGTCACCGGACCCCGATGCTACTGCGGCCTAGCCTGGAGCCTGAGGGTAGCAGGTCGGTTGGTCGGTCAGTCGGTCGGCCGGCCTTGGCTCTTCGGTGGCTTTACGAAGTGCTGATGCGTATGCCGCGAGGCGCAGGGATGACCCCTTGAACCACAGAAGGCCCTCGAAACACGAAGCAGGAAGCTCGAAGCTCGAAGCAGTCAATCGCAGTCCCGTGTTCGAGCGAATGTAATCGTGTCTGCCTTTCGGGTACGGGACCTGGCAGACGCAAACGTAGAGCCTCCTCAGTCGCCGTCGCCAGTCGAGGAAGTGTGGTTTCGAGTGTTCTCGAGCGCGTCGTCCGGGTGGAGGGACGAGGTATGGAAGCGAAGGGCGAGACGACTGCGTGCGGGATGCTCTCGACCACAGCAAGAAGGTACTAGTACACTTATGTTCGAACTTGTTGGTCGAACCGACTTCGCTCGCCAGCGGCCTGCGTGAGTCCCATCCTGGAGGAAGAGCCGGAAAGTTGTGTCCGCGCGAGGAAAAGCACCAGACACCAGACAAGACTGAGCACGCAGGCTGGAGACGTGATGTCCCCCACTCCGAATCTTGTTGGACTTCCGTCTGGACTGCCTCAGATTGAGCCGTGGATTCCGACATCTCGACAAGGATGCAACGTCGCGGGAAGGCCTATGCAACCACATGTTTCGATCGGCCATGGCGGACCCGGGAACCGACCGACGGCCATGGACGGGCAGGCAGCGCGTGCTCTCCTGTAAGTAGATAAATCCTGTTCCGAGGATTTGCAGCAGAGGCCCACCTGGTCCCTGCGTGAGAGTCCCGACGCCGAAGTTCCTGTGAATCAGATGTATTGAGATACGCGAGCTACCCGCGAAGCACGATGTATAGCACTCGCCTATTCTGTATGATGTATGTACTGTAGAATCAAGATCACTCGGAGTCGTATGGGCACTGCGTGCGCGCTGCTCGACGTTCCGTGAGGATTTACTGACTGCACCCAGTGGTCGTCCACGCTGCCGACGTTGATGCTGTTGTTATATATCACATCTCAATCGCGTGGCATAGCGGGCCGCGCATATCGATACCGCGAGGTATGCGTACATACCGGATGGCGGGGCCGAGAATGCCCTTGGTCTTGTCCGTACGGTGAGCTATGCAACCCCAGGAGTGGAAGAAGCCGTTGCAACGAAACCGAGCGGGAGACACAAGAACGGCCGATGGACAAGCACGAAAGAAGACGACGCTACCGCACAAACACAGGTCAGGCAATACTCAACTGAGGTTCTCGACCGTGGCGACTGTAATGTACGTACTGCTTGAGCCTTGGATGACGGCCAGGCCCGACTCGCAAAGCCGCTCAATGCGATTCGCCCGCCATGCGCGTCACCGTGCTGTGATTACAAGCGACGAGTCGCGCTGCGGGGGGCCAGCGGCGTTAGAGCATCAGACGAACCGTCGAGGTCGAAGTCGAAGCGGCGGGAATCCGCCGTCCGTTACATACCGTTCTGCGTCCTGGCACTGACAGCGGACGGGAACTTGAAGCTCCCAAAGGCGGCACAAAGCGCGTTGGAGACGGCGCTCGAACCTCGAACTTCCTCGAAGCTGTCCAACCATCCCGAGGGCATCGCTACATCGATTCCACGCACTCCCGAGCCGCCGTTGCGCGGGGAGCCAGCCAAGAGCCAGCGGCGGCTTCGACGGCGCATGCGGGCGTGGGTGGACGGGACGACGGGATTGGCAAGTGCGTAAGCGGTGTCCGCTCGCACTGATATCAGGGTTAGAGTTGGGATTGACCAAGCGTGCCTGGCTCGTCGGGGGCGTGGGCGTGGGCGCGTCCGCGTCCGAGTCCGAGTCCCAGGGACCAGTCGCAGAGCGGGCGAAGCTGTTTCCTTCCTTCGTCGCGACTGGGATATCGA
Organism: Cerioporus squamosus; assembly: GCA_022592435.1. Lineage (NCBI taxonomy): Eukaryota > Fungi > Basidiomycota > Agaricomycetes > Polyporales > Polyporaceae > Cerioporus > Cerioporus squamosus. The sequence goes on from JABYQS010000471.1 coordinate 19,187, forward strand.
AGGCGCGTTCCCGGCACCGGCCGTCTCACGCGCACGCGCAGCGGTGTGGAATCCGGGGATCGACTCCGAGCCTTGAGCGCGAGCTTGCGCCTCGAGGCGGGCGCACCGCAGGGCGCAGGGGGTCGATATCCGTGCGCTGTCGTTGTGCCGTCTGCGGTATGCAGTGTGAGGTTTGAGGGATCTCGTTCGCCGTCTACTCCTAGACCAGCCTGTCCGCCATCGGGATGAGGCAGAAACGGGGCGGCGGCGGCTGGTCCCGAGTCCCAAGAGCGCTGTCGAGTTGCCGTCGAGCTTAAGCGTCGAGCTCGTGATCCGTCCCGCTCGCTCGTCGGGACCTTGTGCGTCCTGGAAGGCGGGCAATCGCGCCATCCCAAGCAAGGCGGCCAGCGCGAATTGATCATTCGAAGCTCGTACTTAGCCCAACACCGTCTGAACAGGCCGCGATCATCGTTTCGTGAATCGTTCGTTCCCCGGGCGGCGGCGTGGGCTTCCACCCTCAGGCCTCAGGAGGTCGGAGAAGGGGACTCGGGACTGTGCTGCGGCCCTGGGCGCCGGCCCTGGGGTGCCTCGTTTCCCGCCGCGTTGTGATGGCGGGACAGCGTCCACATGGCTCGCCGTCACCGCGTGGGCCTCCGCCTCTCCGAATCCGAATGCGGGCGCAGGGCGTCCAGTGCGCACTGCACGGTGAGAGCTCGGCTTGCGCTGCGGGCGGCGTCAGCCATCGTCTCTCGCGGAAGCAAATCGGCGCACTCGCCACGTTCGCGAGACGTTCCTGCCTCGGGAGTCGTCCGTCCTGGATCTGTCGCAGGGATCTGGCGAGCGGATGATGTCGCGTCGTCGGCGGGGGCGCGCGTCGGGGAAACCGTGCTCTGACATCACCTTCGCGCCCGCGAACAATCATGCGCATGCGGCCGCGGCAGGCGGCGTCGCGAACGACAACCGGCCCTCGCTGTTCTGCCCGCGCGTGGCAACGGGCGGAGGCGCGTCCCCGCCTCACATGCTCGGGCGGGCCGCGGGTGGCGCAACCGAGACCGTTCTGCGCTCGGCGGTGGCTGGAGGCGCCGTCCGCCGTGCAGAGCGGCGTGGCCACGCGCGCGCCGAGTCCGACTCGGCGAGGCGGTCAGACCGCGCAGGGAAGAGCGCGCAGCTGGCGGCCGGGGACCGCCGACGGGGAGGCGACGTCGGAGGAGTTGTCAGCTGGAGAACGTTCACCGCACCGGCGGGCGGCATCGAAGGACCTGGAGATGGAGCCCGCCCAGGTCACAGCGGGGTCGGGGCGCGGGCGCCGCCGTTCTCTTCCATTCGAAGACACGTGTCGGCGGGTGAACCCTTCTGCCCGCGCGACAACCGTCCAGCCGGGGCGGCATTCGGTGAGCGCACATCAGCGGGAATAGGAAGGCCGCCTGGGGACGTCCGACGCAAGGGGACCCCGGGTACCGGCGCCCGCTCGTTACCGTTTTCGGGACCGAGATCTGCAGCCCCGCCCGAGGATGCGAGCTTGAAGTTGAAGACGCCGGTGCACCGAGTACTCGTTACTCGTTACTCGTGAAGGGTGCTGCTTGCTGTATGGGTTCAGTACCTAGACTTCTCGAGCGCTGAGGCTCACGCTGCAGCGAGAACCCGGCCGCGGGCGAGCTTACGATCGATGGCGTGCGGGTGCGCAGGGAACGCCGATCCATGCTCCAGAGGCCGCCTCAGGCCTGCGTGGTGCCAAGCAGCAGCACCACCACCAGCACCACCAGTACGGTGCACACCGTCGAGAAGCGTCCGCAGGTGCCAGGTGGGTGCACCCTGCGGCAGCGTGGGTCCCGGCCAGCGGGCGTATCGTGTGGGAATGGCCGACAAACAGCCGCTTCCGTGGTCGCGCAGTCGGGGGGGGGGGGGGGGGGGGGGCGGACAGCTCGGAATAGGTCATCTGAGAACCTGTGACTAAGGCCCCGCTCCTGCTGCAGGAGCCGGGATGCGTGTGTGAGAAGGCGTGCGCTGGGGACGCTGGGAGGCGTACCTGACTGGGCCGTGAACGAACGCGCTGCTATATGCGGCCGACGGGGTCTGAACTTTGAACTTTGTGGACGGAGACGGAGGTTAGCGTCTGGCGTCTGGGGCGGAGATGCTGCAGTGTTAGTTGTGTAGAGTGGACCCGGGGAGCTGGAAGGAGGGCATAACCGAGCATGGACATATTGGCTGGCGTTCGAGAGCCAGAGCTAGAGCCCGGACGGGCGAACTG